>ONZH01009860.1:0-18682 GCA_900303285.1 Rhinella marina | reverse complement strand
GACGTTACACATGCTAGCCAGGGTTACCAACAACGCAGGGCAGTTGTAGACTGCCAGCTGATCCCCCGAGGTGGTAGTCAGGCCAGTCAGCTTCCTCATGTCTATGCTGAGGAGTGGACGTGGATGGCTGGCATCTGCAGGTCTTAGGTCTCTCTTGAGGAGGCAACAGAGATGGTCAGTGGTGATGCACACATATCAGTGTCACATCCCTCTGTTGTGCCTCATCCAGAATCCTTGAGGAACCTAAGATCTGAGGATCAGCAGTGTCACAGGAGGTGGGGGAAGACAGTGACATTGGAGCACCCTGTTGTCAGTTTCGCAGCGCGAAACGTGAGGAGAAGGAGGCTGAGAGAGGAAGAAACTCTTGGGCACCATGCATCAGGGGGTGATTCCATGCTACCTGTTGAGCGGTTATGGGCTGAGGAGGATGAATTGGGGTCGGAGGAAGGGGGGGAGAAGGAGATGGAGAGTCTGCTAAGTGAGGAGGCTGAAGGCTTGCGTGTTGGCACAGTAGGGCACATGTCAGACTTTATGCTTGGCTTTGTCTTTGTCGTGATCCCCGGGTCAAGAGGATACTGTCCACCAATGACTATAGGGTGTACACCCTCCTTGACCCACGCTACAAGGACAACTTTGCCCAACTTATACCCGTGGAGGAAAGGAACACCCGAGTCACTTTCTACCACAAGGCCCTGGTTCAGAAACGGCTACAGGCCTTTCCAGACCAGTCGAGCAACAGGGGGCGGACTGCAGTGGCTGAAGTTGGAGAGGAGAGGAGGGGGAAAGTCAGTGTAGGCGCCAAGGGCAGGGGTACACTATTCCATGCTCTTGCCAAGTTTCTTAAACCCCAGCAAGACAGTACGACACAGCCACAGGGCAGGCAGAGCAGGGCGGAACAGTACCGCAAGATGGTGAGGGAGTATGTCGCGGACCAGACCAACGTCCTGACTGATAACTCCACGCCATATAATTACTGGCTGGCCAAGCTGGACAGGTGGCCAGAACTTGCGCAGTACACTCTTGAGGTGCTTGCCTGCCCTGCTGCAAGTGTACTGTCTGAAAGGGTTTTTAGTGCTGCCGGGGGTATCATTACGGGCAAACGGACGCGCCTGTCCACCGACAACGCCGACATCCTCACGTTCATCAAGGTGAACAGGTCATGGATATCCCCCCAGTTCTCATCCCCACCTCAGGCTACCTCCTAAATTGCTTGCTTTTCTCCTCCTCCTCCTCTTCATCTGAGTTGCATATGCAGCAATTTTTCAGGAAAGTCATCCGGCTTCCTACTAACAATTTTTCAGGAAAGTCATCCGTCTTTCTACTAACAATTTTTCAGGAAAGTCATCCGGCTTTCTAAAAACAATTTTTCAGGAGTCATGCGGCTTTGTAACCAAATTTTTTATGAAAGGCCATGGGGTTCTATGCACACAGTGCTGACGAAAGCCCATCAGCCTTTCTAAACACAATGCCCACTGCCTCTCCCAAGTGGTTGTGGTGCTGATATTGCCTCACACTTAAAATTGATCTGTTCCGCTCTCTTCCTCGGGCTGTCTGCGGAGAAGGCGGACACTCCGAACCGGTATCATGGCGGCTCTCCGGCCCCTCATTAAGCCCAGGATCGTCAAGAAGCGGACGAAGAAGTTTCATCCGCCACCAATCAGACCGTTATGTAAAGATTAAGCGTAACTGGCGTAAACCCAGAGGTATTGACAACAGAGCCCTCAGGAGGTTTAAGGGGCAGATCCTGATGCCCAACATTGGGTACGGTAGCAACAAGAATACCAAACACATGCTGCCCACAGGGTTCCGCAAATTCCTGGTCCACAATGTCAAGGAGCTCGAGGTTCTGTTGATGAGCAACAAGTCCTTCTGTGCAGAAATCGCCCACAACGTCTCCTCAAAGAACCGAAAGACCATTGTGGAGAGAGCAGCACAGCTCGCCATCAAAGTGACGAACCCCAACATGAGAAAGTCCCCCCAAGGAGTCCCCACTGTAACCCCCCTGTAATCCCCACTGTTGCTTCACTTTCAACTACCTCACCCCCCGACACCTGTGTCTCGCCATTGTCCACCACCCCTTCAGACAACACTGGTAAATCCCCACTGTCAGCACACGGAGACTGCAAAAGGTCTTGCGAATTGGGGCAGAGAATGTTCTGGGGTAGCACATCAGGGGTGACTATGGGGTTCCAGGGAGTACGTGACCACATGCAATCTCCATCCAAAAAGTCATACTGAGGCTCACCACCATGCTTTACACTGCAATCTTATTGAAAGACAGACAATCAGGGGTTCACCACCAGGTTGTCAGGCAGCATTTTTAAGTGGGTCACCATTACCGTGTCCCTGAAAATTGCCTTGGGGTCATCACCAGACTATTGGCCAGATTTAGAAAAAATGGTGCAATTAGGGAGCCTCAGAGGCATCCCTACATGCTGCCCCTGGTGTTTCCTATCCATTTCCCAGGTGTTTCCATCTTTTTCTGAGGTTTTCACATGTTGGGGCAAACTTGACTGTGCAGAACCTTTGGCCCCTGCAAAAATATTCGGGTCTCCCATAGACTTTAATGGGATTCGTGATTCGGCTCGAACCCACGAATCCCGCGGAAAATTCGGGCCGAATTCCGAATCCCCGAATATTTTAGGATTCGATCAACTCTATTAATCTTGCTTCTTTCCACATATAGCAGATTTACAAGCAACATCAGACTTACACTTTGGACCCATCTCCTTTTCAGACTGCAATAAACATTAAACACACTTACAGCAGAGCTGTCTTCCATAGTCTGGAGGTCCTAAGGATTTCTGCAGAACATGATGCAAAGACACTATCCACCCGCCCTTGAGAGATTTGTATATCCCGGACGCCAGCAGACGTAAACACGCCATGCCTGGAAATGCCCATACATCCTATAACAGGAAGTGCATCACCGGAAGTGACTTGCACAGCTAGATCTGGAAAAAAAAAAAAAACATTTACAGGAAGACTTAAGACTTCCAGGTAGATTGCTGTAAGACGCACCCGATGATAAGATGCACCCCAGATTTTAGAATAGGAAAATAAGAAAAAAAAATATTTTTCATCAGATCCTCATATCAGACCCCTCATAATTATCAGGACATCACATCACACCCCCATATCAGCCCTCCGTGTCAGAACCTCATCAGCCCTCCTTGTCAGAATCCCATCAGACCTCAGATCAGCCCTTTCAGACCCCCATCAGACCTCAGATCAGCCCTTTCAGACCCCCATCAGTCCTCAGATCAGCCCTTTCAGACCCCATCAGCCCTTTCAGACCCCCATCAGACCTCAGATCAGCCCTTTCAGACCCCCATCAGACCCCCATAAGACCTCAGATCAGACCTTCTGACCCCCCTATCAGACCTCAGATTAGCCCTTTCAGACCCCCATCAGACCTTAGATCAGGCTTTCAGACCCCCATCAAACCTAAAATCAGCCCTTTCAGACCCCCATCAACCTCAGATCAGCCCTTTCAGACCACTATCGGTCCATTCAGACCCCCATCAGACCTCAAATCAACCCTTTAAGACCCCATCAGACCTCAGATCAGCCCTTTCAGACTCCCATCAGCCCTTTCAGACCCCAATCAGACATCAGATCAGCCCTTTCAGACCCCCATCAGCCCTTTCAGACCCCCATCAGACCTCTGATCAGTCCTTTAAGACCCCATCAGACCTCAGATCAGCCCTATTTGGACCCCCATCAGCCCTTTCAGAACCCCATCAGACTAAAACAAAAAACTCCTCTTACTTCTCCTGCGCCGCGGCTCCTTTTTATCTCCTGCAAGTCGCTCTCCTCTTTCTTCTCTGAGCAGCGCTACACTGTCACCTGACTGCATGCAGCATCTGGTCATAGTGCGCGCACTATGTCCTGATGCTGTACGTGGTCAGGACAGTGCAGCACCGGACCCAGCAAGAAGACCAGGGAGGGTAAGTATCTTCCCCATTACCGGCACCTAATGCATACTAGTGAGCGCTTCTATAATGGAAGCGCTCACTAGCATTCGCTTTATAACACGCACAGCCATTTTCCCCCTACTTTTGGGGAATAAAGTGCATCTTATAAAGCATAAAATACATTAAATATGTAAATATGTGAGATAACCTGACACAGAGACCTCACTAGTATTCTATATCCTATCCTATATTGATAGTAACATAGTATATAAGGATGAATAAAGACACATTTCCATCCAGTTCAGCCTGTTATCCTGCAAGTTGATCATGTGTTGTACAGTTTTTGTTTATAACATTCGGGTTCATCTGCAAAGTCCTTAAATCAGAACATATTTGATTAGCAACCAATGCAAAAAATCCAGGTAATTCCATTGAGTTAAAAATGCATTGAGAGGAGCCAGATCTGTTTCATGCAAGTGTGAAACAAGCCTTAGTGTGACAATTTACTTCTCATATTAATAACCACAAAGCAATGGTAAAACAATTATGCCCACATCGTTACTAGAGTTTACGTACACTGAGGCATTGACTGTTATTAAGCATTTGGATCAACCTTTTCTGTCAAAGTATCTGAGGGTCAGTGGGACATTTATTGTCCATTCTTTGGTGCTCAGTGATAAATAACTCAGCTAAAAACAATAAATCATGTGCAGGTAGTCTTCCTAATGCACATTAGTTGTTTCCTGGTTTTCATTGATATAGTCTATATCTAATCCCTGGTGGCCAGTTGGTTGAGAACAATATTCGAAGTACCTATGCTACATTACACTATTTTTTACTGTGCTCATTAAAGAGCTTTATTTAAAATTATTGTTATAGAAAAAACCCTTCTGTGGGTGTCTAGCACTGTTCTGAAGCAGGTACACAGCTATCTACTAAGGCCTCATGCACATGAACATGTGCCGGACGTGGCCGTATTGAGGCCCGCATCTGGCAGGTCCACAATACACAGGCACCAGCCATGTGCACCCTGCATCACAGATCGCAAACCCATTCACTGGTGCTTCCATGGTATTTCTGTCTGTGCCTCCGTACTGCAAAAAAATAGAACTTTTTTTGCGGTGCAGACAGTCGGAAGCGGCTCCCCCATTGAATTGTATGGGTCCGCGATCCATATGCGGAAGCAACTCGGTAGGTGCCCGTGCATGATGAACTGCAATTAGCGGTCTGCAGCACGGGCACAGCTGGCACACATTCATGTGCATGAGGCCTAACAGATAAGCTCCTGCTTAGGCATCCTTCGCCTCCACAGGCATCAGTGGAACCTCTCATCCTGACAAATTACTTGTTTGAATGCTGTGACTATGGCATCAAAGCGTCCTCACTTTCAATCAGGTCATCGTTTTTCCCGAGGACACTGGGGATTATTGTGGTGAACCCTAAGGATCTAGAAAGGACCCCAGGACTTTCTGTACAATAAGCCTGATGTAATTGGTACCAATATCTTTTGTCATAGTGACATATCATTATATATTGGTATTCAGGAGTATCCTAATACTATATGTTTGTAAAACAGTAATCCTTTAATGGACTAAAAATTTAAGTAAAAAATTTTAAAGAGTGCACAAAAATGTACTAAAACATGATTATATAGTATACAATACATTTTCTTGTGCTTACAGAAAAGCAAAAAACCTAAATTTTTTAGGGATCAACATGGACATGAAAACTAGAAGACTTAATTTAACTGGTTTATTAGTGTTATCCAATGGTACAAATACCGTCCACAATACCCAGGCCCCTCCTATAGTACTTACCTGGTCCCTGGCACCCGTGTCCCTCCAGATCCCTGCACTACCACTGCTAGAGGAAGGGAGCAGCCAATAGTTGGCTGCGATAACGACAGCCTCCTAGCATCACCTGTGAGGTCCCGGACATTGTGGGGGTTATTTGTACTATTGGATAACCCCTTCATAATAGTACGTCATGGCGGCAAGTGACTTTCCGCATTTTTATGTATTATTACATCATGGTGATTGGGCGGGCACCGGAGAGGTGCTCGCCCGATCACTGCAGGGGCCCGGCACTCCTTGAAAGCCGGGCCCCTGCTGTATCTGCCATCAACACTGTAAAAGCCGATGGCGACGGAGTAACCCCTTCTATGCCACGGTTAGCAATGACTGCAGCATAGAAGGGGTTTGCGGTCAGTGAGGGATCCCACCGGGTCCCCGCACTGCTGTGACGGGGACCCGATAGGTGAGAAGGCAGCCTGTGAGTGTCAGTAAGTTTCAAGTAAAAAAAAAAAATGCCCCTTTCCCCTAATTTTATAATAAAAAAAACCACACATATTAGGTATCACCACTAGAGATTCCGTCCTCCTCACCCGACGGAAGCGGCTGCCTGTGCCCATGCGAGCGCAGGGGAGCTGAGCGGTACAGTGCTCGTTACGAGCACGTTCGCTCATCTCTAATTGCCATGTCTGTAACGACCAGCTCTATAAATATATTACATGATCCACCCCTTCCAATAAACACCATAAAAAAATAAAATAAAAACTGTGTGTACACAAAAGCCATTCTTGTCACCTTACATCACAAAAAGTGCAACACCAAGCAATAAAAAGGCGTATGCCCCCCCAAATAGTACCAATCAAACAGTCACCTCATCCCGCAAAAAATGAGACCCTACCAAAGACAATCACCCAAAAAAATAAAACTATGACTCTCAGACAATGGAGACACTAAAATATGATATTTTTTTGCTTAAAAAATGCAATAATAATAATAATAATAATATTTATATAGCGCCACCATATTCCACAGCGCTTTACAAAATCATAGGGTTCATGTACAGAAAAAAAGTAACTGGCTAATATACAACTGAAACACTAGGAGTGAGGCCCTGCTCGCAAGAGCTTACAATCTATGAGGAATTGGGGGTGAAACATAAGGTAGTTGATTGTGATAAGTAGGATTCGAGCCATTATTGTACTGAAAGGAGTGGTGCCAGCAGATCTTCTTCGGGTTTGGGACTGTGTTAAAGTGAAATAAAGACATTTGGCATAAGAATAAAAAAAAAAATATTGCATTCAGAAAATGGAGACACAAAACATAATTTTTCTTTCAAAAATGCTTTATGTAAAACTGAAACAAACAAAAAAAACAGACATATTCGATATCATTGCGTCCATAAAAAACTGCTCTATAAAAATAGCACTTCATCTAACCTGCCAGACGAATGTTGTAGAAAATAAAAAATAAAAAACGTTGCCAAAACAGTTTTTTGTTACCTTGCCTCACAAAAAACATGATTTAGAGCAATTAAAAATCATGGACCCCAAAATAGTACCAAAAAAACTGTCACCTTATCCCCTAGTTTCCAAAATGGGGTCACTTTTGGGAGTTTCAACTGTAGGGGTGAATCAGGGGGGCTTCAAATGGGACATGGCGTCTAAAAACTAGTCTAGCAAAATCGACCTTCAAAAAACCATATGGCGCTCCTTTCCTTCTGCGCCCTGCCGTGTACCTGTACAGCAGTTTACACCCCATATGGGGTGTTTCTGTAAACCTCAAAATCATGGTAATAAATATTGAATTTTGTTTGGCTGATGTCTTAAAGAAAAAAATGGATTAAAATGGAAAATCTGCCAAAAAAGTGAAATTTAGAAATGTCATCTCCATTTTCCTTTAATTCTTGTGGAACACTTAAAGGGTTAACAAAGTTTGTAAAATCTGTTTTGAGTAACTGAAGAGGTGTAGCTTCTATAATGGGGTCATTTAATTTCAAAAAGGTATTTATTGGGTGGTGGCAAAAATGGAGAAATCTTAAATACAGTATATACAGTTAGGGCCAGAAATATTTGGACAGTGACACAATTTTCGCGAGTTGGGCTCTGCATGCCACCACATTGGATTTGAAATGAAACCTCTACAACAGAATTCAAGTGCAGATTGTAACGTTTAATTTGAAGGGTTGAACAAAAATATCTGATAGAAAATGTAGGAATTGTACACATTTCTTTACAAACACTCCACATTTTAGGAGCTCAAAAGTAATTGGACAAATAAACATAACCCAAACAAAATATTTTTATTTTCAATATTTTGTTGCGAATCCTTTGGAGGCAATCACTGCCTTAAGCTGGAACCCATGGACATCACCAAACGCTGGGTTTCCTCCTTCTTAATGCTTTGCCAGGCCTTTACAGCCGCAGCCTTCAGGTCTTGCTTGTTTGTGGGTCTTTCCGTCTTAAGTCTGGATTTGAGCAAGTGAAATGCATGCTCAATTGGGTTAAGATCTGGTGATTGACTTGGCCATTGCAGAATGTTCCACTTTTTTGCACTCATGAACTCCTGGGTAGCTTTGGCTGTATGCTTGGGGTCATTGTCCATCTGTACTATGAAGCGCCGTCCGATCAACTTGGCAGCATTTGGCTGAATCTGGGCTGAAAGTATATCCCGGTACACTTCAGAATTCATCCGGCTACTCTTGTCTGCTGTTATGTCATCAATAAACACAAGTGACCCAGTGCCATTGAAAGCCATGCATGCCCATGCCATCACGTTGCCTCCACCATGTTTTACAGAGGATGTGGTGTGCCTTGGATCATGTGCCGTTCCTTTCTTCTCCAAACTTTTTTCTTCCCATCATTCTGGTACAGGTTGATCTTTGTCTCATCTGTCCATAGAATACTTTTCCAGAACTGAGCTGGCTTCTTGAGGTGTTTTTCAGCAAATTTAACTCTGGCCTGTCTATTTTTGGAATTGATGAATGGTTTGCATCTAGATGTGAACCCTTTGTATTTACTTTCATGGAGTCTTCTCTTTACTGTTGACTTAGAGACAGATACACCTACTTCACTGAGAGTGTTCTGGACTTCAGTTGATGTTGTGAACGGGTTCTTCTTCACCAAAGAAAGTATGAGGCGATCATCCACCACTGTTGTCATCCGTGGACGCCCAGGCCTTTTTGAGTTCCCAAGCTCACCAGTCAATTCCTTTTTTCTCAGAATGTACCCGACTGTTGATTTTGCTACTCCAAGCATGTCTGCTATCTCTCTGATGGATTTTTTCTTTTTTTTCAGCCTCAGGATGTTCTGCTTCACCTCAATTGAGAGTTCCTTTGACCGCATATTGTCTGGTCACAGCAACAGCTTCCAAATGCAAAACCACACACCTGGAATCAACCCCAGACCTTTTAACTACTTCATTGATTACAGGTTTACGAGGGAGACGCCTTCAGAGTTAATTGCAGCCCTTAGAGTCCATTGTCCAATTACTTTTGGTCCCTTGAAAAAGAGGAGGCTATGCATTACAGAGCTATGATTCCTAAACCCTTTCTCCGATTTGGATGTGGAAACTCTCATATTGCAGCTGGGAGTGTGCACTTTCAGCCCATATTATATATATAATTGTATTTCTGAACATGTTTTAGTAAACAGCTAAAATAACAAAACTTGTGTCACTGTCCAAATATTTCTGGCCCTAACTGTAAGTACACAAATCAGGTAAACATATTTCTCCTATGTTTACAAGCGTACAAGTAATATAATGTATATATAAATCAATTATAAAAACAAAACAGTTGTATAACATTAAAGAGTCATTAATAAACATGAGTTGTCTAATTCAGTCCAGACTGGACCTGAAGAGAACGGTCCCCAGGACTCCCCCGGTCAGAGGGAAGAAGGGAAGGAAAGGGGGCAGGGATATATATTGTGGTCCTCCATAGCCTAAACTATCCAGTTAGAGAGATGAGTAGTATTGTAGGTTAGGAGAGTTAGAGCAATTCAGCCAAGAGTTCCACACCTGCAAATAGCGTTCCCTAGTATCGTTTAGCGTAGCATTTAGTTTTTCATATAGAGCAGTACGATTAACTCTATGAATGACTGCTGATATCGAAAGAGAGGATGTACGTCACTTGGAAGCTATGTGAATCCTGGCTGACATCAAAATGAATTGAGGGAGTTTATATTCTGTATAGTTAAATGCTGGTGGTTTAAGGCCTAATAGATATATAGGTGCTGACAGGGGAAGATCCCTTCCGAATACTTCAAACAACCCTCTTTTAATATTAGACCAAAACCTGCGTACCACTGGGCAGGTCCACCATATATGAAGAGTGTTTCCTACGGTCTGGCAACCTCTAAAGCAGAAGGGGGAGACCGCTGTGTAGATAAGATGTAATCTGGAAGGAACAAGATAGACCCTATGAAGAATCTTCAAAGAGGTTTCCATTAAGGTGACCTGCCAGCTCCCTTTACTAATCATAGTACAGCATTCAATCCATTGTTCCATGGCAAGAGTCTTTCCCAAATCAACCTCCCAGCCATGCATAAATGCTAGTTTACTGTCAGGGGGTGGTGCGTTTAGGATAGAGTAATTGGAAGAGAGTGAGCCCTTCTCTAAAGCTCTGTATTTACAGAGTCTTTCAAATAGTGTGTAGACAATCATAGTAGTGGCTGGGACCCTAGATGTTAGGAAACGGAAGACCTGAGAGACTCTAAAAAGTTCAGAAGGTGGAGAAGATATAAAGAATGCCCTAGACATCAGCTGAGAGCGAAGTAGAAAATCACCAACACAGCGCAGTCTAGAATGTTTCCATCAGACAAACGCAGTTGGTGGTAGACCAGGTGGAAATAGGGGGTTTCTGAAAAGAGGAAGTAAAGGGAAAACAGGACTTTGCAATTTATATTTGAACCTAACTTTCCTCTAAAGTTGTAGCATAAGGTAGGGAATTTTTGCAGTTTGATCGATCGTTCCCAAAGCGATGTCAGGCAACCATATCAATGCTAGTGGTGATGCTGGTTGTAGTAGATCTGACTCTAAAATGACCCATTGTGGGAGGTTAGAAAGAGCATTAAACAAGACTAATTGTGATAATCTGGCTGCGATATAGTATTTGTAAAGGTGGGGAACTGAAAATCCACCTACACTCTTATGCAGGTGCATTATATGTCTAGCAATGTGGGGTCTTTTATAAGCCCATATAAAGCAAAAGATACCTGTCTGTAGTGTCCGCAAGGCAGAACCGGTTATTGCAGAACCGGTTATTGGCTTGCGAAGGGAGCGAAAAAGATATAGTATTTGGGGCAAAGTGACCATTTTGACTGTGTGTATTCTTCCTAACCATGAAAGAGTAGGATAGTTCCAGTGAATTAGATCTTGAAGAAGCGTAAGAATGAAACGAGCGTAATTCCATTTAAAAGTGTAATCCAGGGTTTTAGGTAAATTGACCCCTAAATAAGTAAGGTAATGATTAGAGATGAGCGAGCACTAAAATGCTCGGGTGCTCGTTATTCGAGTCGAATTTTTCCCGATGCTCGGGAGCTCGTTTCGAATAACGAACCCCATTGAAGTCAGTGGGAAACTCGAGCATTTTTTGCAGGGGACGAAGACTCTGCCTAGGGAAGGCTGGGTGAAAACCTGGAAACCTCAGAAAATAATGGAAATACCACGGAAATGGACAGGAAACAGCAGAGGCAGCATGCATGGATGCCTCTGAGGCTGCCTAATCCCACCATTACTCCAAATTCTCGGGCAAAAGCCTGGTGGTGACCCTCAAGGCAATTGTGCTCACCGAGACCATAAAAATTTATCGTGGCAATGCATGGCTGTGACTACAGAGTGACCGAGTTACACTGCTGGAACAGGCGAAGCAAATAAAAATTTATCGAGGCCCTGTATGGATGTGACTACAGAATGATCGAGTTACAATGAAGGAGCAGGCGAAGCACATAAAAATTTATCGAGGCTCTGTATGGCTGTGACTACAGAGTGACCGAGTTACACTGCAGGAGCAGACGAAGCACATAAAAATTTATCGAGGTCCTATATGGCTGTGACTACTGAGTAACCGAGTTACAGTACAAGAGCAGGCGAATCGCATAAAAATTTATTGTGGCCCTGTATGGCTGTGACTACAGAGTGACCGAGTTACAGTGCAGGAGCAGGCGAAGCACATAAAAATTTATTGTGGCCCTGTATGGCTGTGACTACAGAGTGACCAAGTTACAGTCCAGGAGCAGGCGAAGCACATAAAAATTTATTGTGACCCTGTATGGCTGTGACTACAGAGTGACCGAGTTACAGTGCAGGAACAGGCGAAGCACATAAAAATTTAGCGTGACCCTGTATGGCTGTGACTACAGAGTGACCGAGTTACAGTGCAGGAGCAGGCGAAGCACATAAAAATTTATTGTGGCCCTGTATGGCTGTGACTACAGAGTGAGCGAGTTACAGTGCAGGAGCAGGCGAAGCACATAAAAATTTATTGTGACCCTGTAAGGCTATGACTACAGAATGACCGAGTTACAGTGCAGGAGCAGGCGAAGCACATAAAAATTTAGCGAGGCCCTGTATGGCTGTGACTACAGTGTGGACCGAGTTACAGTGCAGGAGCAGGCGAAGCACATAAAATTTTATCGAGGCCCTGTATGACTGTGACTACAGAGTGACCGAGTTACAGTGCAGGAGCAGGCAAAGCACATAAAAATTTATCAAGGCCCTTTATGGCTGTGACTACAGAGTAAACGAGTTACAGTGCAGGAGCAGGCGAAGCACATAAAAATTTATCGAGGACCTGTATGGCTGTGACTACAGAGTAACCAAGTTACTATGCAGGAGCAGGTGAAGCACTTAAGAATTTACAGTGGCCCTGTATGGCTGTGACTACAAAGTGACCGAGTTACAGTGCAGGAGAAGGCGAAGTACATAAAAATTCACTGTGGCCCTTTATGGCTGTGACTACAGAGTGACCGAGTTACAGTGCAGGAGCAGGCGAAGCACATAAAAATTTATCGAGGCCCTGTATGGATGTGACTACAGAATGATCGAGTTACAATGAAGGAGCAGGCGAAGCACATAAAAATTTATCGAGGCTCTGTATGGCTGTGACTACAGAGTGACCGAGTTACAGTGCAGGAGCAGGTGAAGCACATAAAAATTTTGCATGACCCTGTATGGCTGTGACTACAGAGTGACAGAGTTAAAGTGTGGGAGCTGGCGAAGCACATGAAAATTTATCGAGGCCCTGTATGGCTGTGACTACAGAGAGACCGAGTTACAGTGCAGGAGCAGGCGAAGCACATAAAAATTTATTGTGGCCCTGTATGGCTGTGACTACAGAGTGACCAAGTTACAGTCCAGGAGCAGGCGAAGCACATAAAAATTTATTGTGACCCTGTATGGCTGTGACTACAGAGTGACCGAGTTACAGTGCAGGAACAGGCGAAGCACATAAAAATTTAGCGTGACCCTGTATGGCTGTGACTACAGAGTGACCGAGTTACAGTGCAGGAGCAGGCGAAGCACATAAAAATTTATTGTGGCCCTGTATGGCTGTGACTACAGAGTGAGCGAGTTACAGTGCAGGAGCAGGCGAAGCACATAAAAATTTATTGTGACCCTGTATGGCTATGACTACAGAATGACCGAGTTACAGTGCAGGAGCAGGCGAAGCACATAAAAATTTAGCGAGGCCCTGTATGGCTGTGACTACAGTGTGACCGAGTTACAGTGCAGGAGCAGGCGAAGCACATAAAATTTTATCGAGGCCCTGTATGACTGTGACTACAGAGTGACTGAGTTACAGTGCAGGAGCAGGCAAAACACATAAAATTTTATCAAGGCCCTTTATGGCTGTGACTACAGAGTAAACGAGTTACAGTGCAGGAGCAGGCGAAGCACATAAAAATTTATCGAGGACCTGTATGGCTGTGACTACAGAGTAACCAAGTTACTATGCAGGAGCAGGTGAAGCACTTAAAAATTTACAGTGGCCCTGTATGGCTGTGACTACAAAGTGACCGAGTTACAGTGCAGGAGAAGGCGAAGTACATAAAAATTCACTGTGGCCCTTTATGGCTGTGACTACAGAGTGACCGAGTTACAGTGCAGGAGCAGGCGAAGCACATAAAAATTTATTGTGACCCTGTATGGCTATGACTACAGAATGACCGAGTTACAGTGCAGGAGCAGGCGAAGCACATAAAAATTTATCGAGGCCCTGTATGGCTGTGACTACAGAGTGACCGAGTTACAGTGCAGGAGCAGGCGAAGCACATAATAATTTAGTGTGACCCTGTATGGCTGTGACTACAGAGTGACCAAGTTACGGTGCAGGAGCAGGCGAAGCACATAAAAATTAAGCGTGACCCTGTATGGCTGTGACTACAGAGTGAGCGAGTTACAGTGCAGGAGCAGGCGAAGCACATAAAAATTTAGAGTGACCCTGTATGGCTGTGTCTACAGAGTGACCGAGTTACACTGCAGGAGCAGGCGAAGCATAAAAAAATTTATTGTGGCCCTGTATGGCTGTGTCTACAGAGTGACCGAGTTACAGTGCAGGAGCAGGCGAAGCACATAAAAATTTATAGTGGCCCTGTATGGCTATGACTACAGAGTGACCGAGTTACAGTGCAGGAGCAGGCGAAGCACATAAAAATTTATCGAGGCCCTGTATGGCTGTGACTACAGAGTGACCGAGTTACAGTGCAGGAGCAGGCGAAGCACATAAAAATATAGCGTGACCCTATATGGCTGTGACTACAGAGTAACCGAGTTACAGTGCAGGAGCAGGCGAAGCACATAAAAATTTATCGAGGCCCTGTATGGCTGTGACTACAGAGTGACCAAGTTACAGTGCAGGAGCAGGCGAAGCACATAAAAGTTTAGCGTGACCCTGTATGGCTGTGACTACAGAGTGACCGAGTTACAGTGCAGGAGCAGGCGAAGCACATAAAAATTTATTGTGACCCTGTATGGCTATGACTACAGAATGACCGAGTTACAGTGCAGGAGCAGGCGAAGCACATAAAAATTTATCGAGGCCCTGTATGGCTGTGACTACAGAGTGACCGAGTTACAGTGCAGGAGCAGGCGAAGCACATAAAAATTTAGTGTGACCCTGTATGGCTGTGACTACAGAGTGACCAAGTTACGGTGCAGGAGCAGGCGAAGCACATAAAAATTTAACGTGACCCTGTATGGCTGTGACTACAGAGTGAGCGAGTTACAGTGCAGGAGCAGGCGAAGCACATAAAAATTTAGTGTGACCCTGTATGGCTGTGTCTACAGAGTGACCGAGTTACACTGCAGGAGCAGGCGAAGCACATAAAAATTAAGCGTGACCCTGTATGGCTGTGACTACAGAGTGAGCAAGTTACAGTGCAGGAGTAGGCGAAGCACATAAAAATTTAGTGTGACCCTGTATGGCTGTGACTTCAGAGTGACCGAGTTACAGTGCAGGAGCAGGCGAAGCACATAAAAATTTATCGAGGCCCTGTATGGCTGTGACTACAGAGTGACCGAGTTACAGTGCAGGAGCAGGCGAAGCACATAAAAATTTAGTGTGAGCCTGTATGGCTGTGACTACAGAGTGACCAAGTTACAGTGCAGCAGCAGGCGAAGCACATAAAACTTTATTGTGGCCCTGTATGGCTATGACTACAGAGTGACCGAGTTACAGTGTAGGAGCAGGCGAAGCACATAAAAATGTATCGAGGCCCTGTATGGCTGTGACTACAGAGTGACCGCTTTACAGTGCAGGAGCAGGCAAAATACATAAAAATTTATTGAGGCCCTGTATGGCTATGACTACAGAGTGACCGAGTTACAGTGCAGGAGCAGGCGAAGCACATAAAAATTTATCGAGGCCCTGTATGGCTGTGACTACAGAGTGACCGAGTTACAGTGCAGGAGCAGGCGAAGCACATAAAAGTTTAGCGTGACCCTGTATGGCTGTGACTACAGAGTGACCGAGTTACAGTGCAGGAGCAGGCGAAGCACATAAAAATTTATTGTGACCCTGTATGGCTATCACTACAGAATGACCGAGTTACAGTGCAGGAGCAGGCGAAGCACATAAAAATTTATCGAGGCCCTGTATGGCTGTGACTACAGAGTGACCGAGTTACAGTGCAGGAGCAGGCGAAGCAACATAAAAATTTTAGTGTGACCCTGTATGGCTGTGACTACAGAGTGACCAAGTTACGGTGCAGGAGGCAGGCGAAGCACATAAAAATTTAACGTGACCCTGTATGGCTGTGACTACAGAGTGAGGCGAGTTACAGTGCAGGAGCAAGGCGAAGCACATAAAAATTTAGTGTGACCCTGTATGGCTGTGTCTACAGAGTGACCGAGTTACACTGCAGGAGCAGGCGAAGCAACATAAAAATTAAGCGTGGACCCTGTATGGCTGTGACTACAGATGTGAGCGAGTTACAGTGCAGGAGTAGGCGGAAGCACATAAAATTTAGTGTGACCCTGTATGGCTGTGACTACAGAGTGACCGAGTTACAGTGCAGGAGCAGGCGAAGCACATAAAAATTTATCAAGGCCCTGTATGGCTGTGACTACAGAGTGACCGAAGTTACAGTGCAGGAGCAGGCGAAGCACATAAATAATTTTAGTTGGACCCTGTATGGCTGTGACTACAGAGTGACCAAGTTACAGTGCAGCAGCAGGCGAAGCACATAAACTTTATGTGGCCCTGTATGGCTATGACTACAGAATGACGAGTTACAGTGTAGGAGCAGGCGAAGCACATAAAAATTTATCGAGGCCCTGTATGGCTGTGACTACAGAGTGACCGCTTTACAGTGCAGGAGCAGGCAAAATACATAAAAATTTATTGAGGCCCTGTATGGCTATGACTACAGAGTGATCGAGTTACAGTGCAGGAGCAGACGAAGCACATAAAAATTTTGTGTGACCCTGTATGGCTGTGACTACAGAGTGACAGAGTTACAGTGCGAAAGCAGGCGAAGCACATAAAAATATATTGAGGCCCTGTATGGCTGTGACTACAGAGTGACCGAGTTACACTGCAGGAGCAGGCGAAGCACATAAAAATTTAGTGTGACCCCGTACGGCTGTGACTACAGAGTGAGCGAGTTACAGTGCAGGAGCAGGCGAAGCACATAAAAATTTATAGTGGCCCTGTATGGCTGTGACTACAGAATGACCGAGGTACAGTGCAGGAGCAGGCGAAGCACATAAAAATTTAGCGTGACCCTGTATGGTTGTGACTACAGAGTGACAGAGTTACAGTGCGGGAAAAGGCAAAGCACATAAAAATTTATTGTGGCCCTGTATGGCTATGACTACAGAATGACCGAGTTACAGTGCAGGAGCAGGCAAAATACATAAAAATTTATCGAGGCCCTGTATGGCTGTGACTACAGAATGACCGAGTTACAGTGAAGGAGCAGGAGAAGCACATAAAAATTTAGCGTGACCCTGTATGGCTGTGACTACAGAGTGACCGAGTTACAGTGCAGGAGCAGGTGAAGCACATAAAAATTTAGCGTGACCCTGTATGGCTGTGACTACAGAGTGTCAGAGTTATAGTGCAGGAGCAGGCGAAGCACATAAAAATTTATCGTGGCCCTGTATGGCTGTGACTACAGAGTGACCGAGTTACAGTGCAGGAGCAGGCAAAGCACATAAAAATGTATCGAGGCCCTGTATGGCTGTGAATACAGAGTGAACGAGTTACAGTGCAGGAGTAGGCGAATCACATAAAAATTTAGCGTGACCCTGTATGGCTGTGACTACAGAGTGAGACAGTTACAGTGCAGGAGCAGGCGAAGCACATAAAAATTTATTGTGGCCCTGTATGGCTGTGACTACAGAGTGAGCGAGTTACAGTGCGGGAGCATGCGAAGCGGTCATGTCAAACCAATTCGGTCATGTCAAACCAATTTAATCAGTTTCTATGAGGAGGTAAGTTCTAGACTAGACCACAGCGAATCAATGGATGTCGTATATCTGGACTTCCCCAAAGCATTTGACACTGTACCACATAAAAGGTTAGTATATAAGATGAGAATGCTTGGCCTGGGAGAAAATGTCTGTATGTGGGTAAGTAACTGGCTCAGTGATAGAAAACAGAGGGTTGTTATTAACGGTACATTCTCAGATTGGGTCACTGTCACTAGTGGGGTACCACAGGGGTCAGTATTGGGCCCTATTCTCTTCAATATATTTATTAATGATCTTGTAGAAGGCTTGCATAGTAAAATATCAATTTTTGCAGATGACACTAAACTGTGTAAAGTAATTAACACAGAAGAGGACAGTACACTGCTACAGATGGATCTGGATAGACTGGAGGCTTGGGCAGAGAAGTGGTAGATGAGGTTTAACACTGACAAATGTAAAGTTATGCATATGGGAAGGAATAATGAAAGTCACCAGTACATACTAAATGGTAAAATATTGGGTAACTCTGACATAGAAAAGGACCTAGGAATTTTAGTGAACAGAAATCTAAGCTGCAGAAACCAGTGTCAGACAGCTGTTGCCAAGGCCAATAAGATAATGGGCTGCATCAAAAGAGGCATAGATGCCCGTGATGAGAACATAGTCCTGCCACTTTACAAATCACTAGTCAGACCACACATGGAGTACTGTGTACAGTTCTGGGCTTCCTGTGAACAAGGCAGACATAGCAGAGCTGGAGAGGGTTTCAGAGGAGGGCAACTAAAAGTAATAATGGAATGGGTGGACTACAGTACCCAGAAAGATTATCAAAATTAGGCTTATTCACTTTAGAAAAAAGACGACTGAGGGGAGATCTAATAACTATGTATAAATATATCAGAGGTCAGTAGAGAGATCTCTCCCACGATCTATTTATCCCCAGGACTGTGACTGTGCCGAGGGACATCCTCTGCGTCTGGAGGAAAGAAGGTTTGTACACAAACATAGAAGAGGATTCTTTACGGTAAGAGCAGTGAGACTATGGAACTCTCTGCCTCAGGA